>JANEHU010000038.1:0-22208 GCA_027563435.1 Nasonovia ribisnigri
TTCCCAACACTGTCAGTAAAATACGAGTAGATCTAATATTCAATGTTTTTTTTTTTTTTATAGGCATTTTCCAATGGAAGTAATGGAACAATAACCAATGGCACAAATATTGAGTCCACCAAAGGAGGACTCATGAAGACCGTATTGAACGCTATTAAACTTATTATTTCACCGGACACTGCAGCCCCAGAAATATCGGTAGCAAATGCTTCTGAAGTTAGGATTAACCATAACAGTGGTAATCATCCAATTAATATAACTAATATAACTAATATAACTAATATAGTTAATAATAATTATTACAACTGTAATCACAAACCATAAATCATATGCCGGTTTCGCTGCAGCTATCACTGAACCAGTATATTATATAAAAATTGGTGGACTGAATTTATGTGTTGTTTGTTTCAATGTTTGTTGTGTTCTGTATAATATATTTGCTGCAACTGGTCAGACCAATAGTAATATTATATTATACAGAACACAACAAACATTGAAACAAATAACACATAAATTCAGTCCACCAATTTTTATATATACCTACCGGTTCAGGGATACCAGCGACTGCACCGGCATAATATTGTTTCTGATTACAGTTCTAATAATTATTAATTATATTTGTTATATTTGTTATGTTGTTATGATTATTATTGTTATGGTTAATCCTAAACTTAGTAGCATTTGTTACCGAGATTTTCGGGGTTGCAGTGTCTGGCGAAATAATAGGTGTTATAGCTTTCCATATGTTCTTCATCAGTCCTCCTTCGGTGGTGATTATCTCTGATATTTGTTCCATGGTATTAGGTATCGATTACCGATTTGCCAATAGTGTTTGGAAACAAGCATTAAATGCACATTCAAAAAATAATTGTTTTTGAGACAAGAAAATGATGAAATATGAAAATAAAAATATTTCACGAGTTGAAATTGTTAAAAACTTATCAAATAAATGTTAACCC
Source organism: Nasonovia ribisnigri (assembly GCA_027563435.1). Taxonomy (NCBI): domain Eukaryota; kingdom Metazoa; phylum Arthropoda; class Insecta; order Hemiptera; family Aphididae; genus Nasonovia; species Nasonovia ribisnigri. The sequence continues at coordinate 960 of JANEHU010000038.1, forward strand.
TGTACACAGTAAAAAAAAATTTAAATTTGACTTGAATTTGTATATTATAATATATATAATATTATGTACTTAGTTGTCATTTTTATATTATACGATATTATGAATTAAAATAATAACGCATGTTAATACGGACGATAGTCCTAAGCCTGTAAAAGTGAGAACTGAAATGTGCTTTTTGGGCACATAAACCCGCATAAGCCTTTTAAAACCTGGGACTCAGTTTACTCTAAACCTTTTCAAACCCGGGACTCAGTTTACCCCCAAAAAAGGTGTTTTGGACTCAAAATATGAAATTGCTGGTGGCCATTGTCTCAGACCGGAGGAGTTTCATGGATTTGGCCAAAGCTTTTTAAGTATTATATGCAAAATAAATTTGTCAAATGTCACTATGTAAGAAACCATATGTCTTTGGACATTTAGTACGACACCAGGTTTTGTAAAAGTAATTATATTTCAAACAACTTTTTAAATAATTAACATGATCGCAACTAACGGTTGATTATAATATTTTACAATAAAATGCTATTGTGTTTTTAGCAATTATCTTGAGCTTCCAGTGATTTAAACTTGTATAGTTTGTAGTAATTCGTTGCCCGTAACGGTGCAAAATAGAATTTATATAAGAATAACTTTTAATTGAATATTCTGATATTATTTTTATAAATTGTGTAGCATTATATTATTATTATGACTTAATATGAATATATAAGACATAAGATCAGTGTCGAGTTCAGATAGCAAAAATAACATCTAGGTAAATATAAGATTACTAGCTAAATTGATATGTAGATTAATATGAAGATAGAATATTCAATTTTTATCTAGTTAATATGTAGGTAGATAAAACTTTTTCATCTAGATTTTTATCTTACAATAGTTAATTTTTTTATTAATGCTTGAGACATGTTATTAAATTTATGGTTTTTTAATTGATTAAGGAAGGCAAACTAGGTAGGCTTATTTAATGTCAAAAATATGCTAAAGAATAAATATACTTATAAAATACATACATTATATAATACATATTATATTGAGCATACAGTACCAAATTCTATGTAAAACAAATACATCTACCCAAAATCATAGTTGAACACCCAAGTGGGTATATGTACAAATTACTACTTAATTATACTTTTTATATTATATTCAGTCTGACGATAACGTTCGTCATGGATACACCGTTCGCGCGCACGTCCGCCCCGTTATCTGTCCCCGTAATTACTTCGAGTCCACCAAACATAGCGCCGCCTCGACCACCACAAACCAAAAAATCAAAACGGCATTTATCCTCGCCTTCTAGCCCATCACTACAAGAAGAAACGAAAATCAAGTCATGTACATCACCAAATCGATACGCAGCACTGGCCATGGTCACTGACGGCGAGATCGAAAATGAAGTATTTCAACCAAACAATAACTTAGTAGTCTGTGAGCATCTCACCAAAACTTAAATCACACCTATTCCTACCCGAATACCAGCGGTCTACACAAAGAACGTCATAAATTTCTCAATATTCAGTAAGAAAATAATATCACTCACTGCAGGCACTGACGATATTTCATTTAAGTCCACGCCATCATTTATTATAATCCGGCCCAACAATAACCGCATAAACTACAATATAATAATTGATTACTTAAAAGAAACCAATGCATAAAAGAATAAAAAGATCAGTTGCCGATTAGGATGTCAGCGCACTATTCCAAATTTGACCCACGCACAAAAAAAAAAAATAATCATAAGTAATGTGTACCTATAGATACTAAACAAATAAAAAAAATGATTTATGAAATATTAAATTATAACAATATGGTAAAAATGCAATACAAAAATATTCATAATAATCTTAGAAAAAACCAAAAACAAAAAAATAATAATATAAAAGTATAGGTAATACATAAATTAAATAAATTAAAAAAGATATGTATGAATTACTAATACTTAAATTACCACAATACGCAAAATATTAAATTCAAATAAAAATCCAGACAAAAAAAAAAAGAAAAAAAAAAGGAAATTATAGAATTAATAAAATAAAAAGTATGAATTATAAATACTTCAATTGTTACAATATGATAAAAATGTAATTCAAAAAATTCATAATTTTCTTAGAAAAATCCAGACACAAAAAAAACAACAATGACTAAAGTCTAGATACTAAAAAAATTTAAAAATAACGTATTACTTATAATAATTCATTTATATTTAATTGAAAAAAATCTATAAGGTTCTAAGAACAACCTAAATACAAACAAAAAAAAATAATAATAAACAAAGTATAATTAATAAAAAATTTAAAAAAAAATGTTTGATTAATAAATACTTAAATTATCACAATATGCAATGTATGCAATACAAACGAAAAATTCTTAAAAATTATAAGAACAATTTAAAGATACAAACAAAATAAATTAATAATAATAAGTAATCTTATTAAAAAGAAGAACACTAACCTAGTGACGGACGACGGTTCTTGCGTACCTACCGGCTGGGTGAGCATTAATGGTAGAAGAAATGAAAGTAGTTCTGGGTGGCTATTACAAGTTTTGGGATGCTAAGCCTCGCTTGTAGCCACTTATAGCCACCCCCTAGTTGCGCGTGGGTCAGAGAGAGAAATAAATGAAGCTGTTGATTGTTGACATTTAACTGTGGTAGGTATGATTGGATGTAAATGTAATTACTAATAAGTAATGATGATAAGTTGTGGAAACCGGAGTACAATAAGACGCATATTGGTAACGGTGTAGTAATAATAGTGGTCTCCCAAAAAACACGTACAAATAGTTCAAAAATTAATACTAACTTCATCAAATATTAATTTTTGAAAAAATATATTACTTAAATTATTATTATTATAAATTATATAAAATCATGAATTATTGACCTACTATTGGTGCCCCATGTCTCCCTGTACATAATATAGGTAATTCTCTATTTTAAGCTTCATAATTTTTGTTAAAATATTAGGAAAATGTAATACGTATAATAACTAAATTTGAGCTTTTACTTATAATATCTTCATAAGAAATTATCATTGAAGGCTAGTGAACGGTGTTACATGATTGGAAGCAACTATTTGTAGTATTAGGTACACTAAATCTAAATCAAAAATATTGGTGAGAAGTACTATCTGGAGTGGTGGTGAATCTTCTCATGAAACATATCTCGTAAGATGATAGATTTTTAATTAAGGTAATATTGACTTATTAAAGTTAATAAAGAATATGTATAATAACAATATTATGTTACTGTACAGTTCACACAGTCTCTCTTTCAAATTATGCCGTCTGCAAAATATTAATATTTAGTACTTAAATTGATCGAGTATTTCACATTTATTGATAAGAGTCTATAAAAAAATATAGTGGTGCGGGGCCGCTCGAAACTAGGAAACGCTCTGAGTGTACTTATCGCCTTACTAGGTCGAGACGTCGAAGGACTGTCGGTCGTCTATAAAAAAAATAAAGTGGTGCGGGGCCACGCTTGAAACGAAGAAACGCTCTGAGTGTACGTATCGGCCGGTGTTGCTAGCTCCCGGATGGGTGACCACCCGGAATTTTTAGCAACAAAACCTTGCCACACATAAACACACATTTTTTAAACAGTGGTTTCTCAACCATATAAACAACTTTTAATTCAAAAATATTAGATAAATATATCATATTCTTTAAAAAAAAGTATAATTGTGTTAGGTGTTAGTCACAATCTTGTGCAAACGATATCGTATTCTATTTTCTCTAACTGTAGAAATGCTGAATTCAATGAAATCAAAAATGAAAATAAAAGAGTGACTGTCGTGACTTGATTTATAATTTTGTCCTAAATATAATTTTTCTGTTGAGAATCTGGGCTTTTAAAATCAGAGGAAGGAGGCAGAGCTGCTCTTTTGTATTATTATAAATATTATATAATTATATAAATATTTGTGCACACTGGTTGACCCTCCAGACAATGCTTCAATAAGTCCAAAATCAAATTATTTGAATACGTTATAAAGTTGCACCAAATCTTAAAACTTTCCTAGTATTTTAAAAACCATTTGAAGCTAAAAAAAAATGTATAAAAATGTTTCATAAAAAAAGTATTTTCACCCGCATGTGTTGTCTCCAAGTGTGTCTTACAAGTGCATAAAATATCAAACTTTAATTCAGCAGTTATCATTGAAATTGTTAGTTTTAAATAACAACAATATATCCAATATTAAAAATTATATGATCTGCTAAAATTGATACCCACTTGTATAAGACGGAGACAATACATACTGATAAATTATTAATATAATTATTATTTATTACTTTTACAATATTTACATCCAATTATACTTTCAAGTTTTGATCACAGTTATTGTGTCAACCTTAGATCATAAACTATGAATGGGCTTTTATCGCGGTAATCTATGGTATATGATCTAAGGTGCTCTAAGAAATCAATAATCAAAGGATCAACTCGATAATCAAACACTTAAGTTCGGCAGCCAACTCAGGATGTTTTTATTCAAAGTGTCCTAATATTTAATAAGTCATAAGAAGGTTAGTTAAGTAAACCTTTAGTTAGTTAAAGTTATGGTGTTGATAGACAACTATTATCATTGGTTTATCATGGGCTGAGCAATGATCTTTTTCAACTAACTATCAAAGTATTCGATATTGTAAACATGAATGAAAGAAAATATTTAAATGTTATTCTGAAAGTGAGTATAGGTTAGGTATGGATAGGGTAAAATATCATACCCTATAACTATTTATAATAATATTTAACCACAGTCTTCATGCCGGCCGACTATAGTCGTATAGCGTTGTACCAGTATAATTAAAAACTTTAAATACAGCCTAATATATTTATATATATTCATTTCTAAAGATTTTTTCTTGCTCCTTAAAAAGTATTTGCCTGCGGGCTTCCACGTCCCCCTTCAAAAGTTTATTAATCAATTTCTTTGAAAATAAATATATTTTTAAACTTTAACAACCAATTACCAAATACATTTTTAAATTTTTTTCTGGCTCCTTAAAAAATATTTAACTGTGGCACAGGTTATTCGAAGGAATAGTTTTAAAAGAGGAAAAATAGTACCGTTATTCTCTCTTGTTTTTTTTATAGCAACTTTAGGATCGATTAAATTTATTTTGGACATTGAGGGATTATTAAAATCATACTTTTTTTTAATTTGTAAACATGCAATTTTTAGGAATTGTTGTGCCCTCAAATAAAAGTTATTTAACAATTATTTATTACTATTAATACTTGGCTTTTCAATTTCTTTTAATACTTTTATACCAAGGTATATTTGTGTACTAGGTATATATTGCTCAACATTCTCAGGGTTTATTAAATGTAAAGGAGTTTGGTTTACATAATCTTGTTTCATAAAACTTAACACTAAATCTTTGTAAGAGGAAACCATTTTATCGTGTAACTGTGTTATAACCACAGAAGAACTTCAGAAAAATGAAATAAGAGAGGTGAATTTGGGCAAGATCCAATCTAAAAATAAAAATATTAGTTTTATGAGAGGATCTGTTAGTGCACTGTAAATCGTTTCTGCTATTGTGAGACGTTCAGTTAAATGTCCAGTTGTTCAATTCACAATAATAAATAAATACAAAAAAATAATTCAGTTGTTTAATTAACAATACAAAATAAATACAAAAAAATATACAAGAAGATTCACAAATCAAAATTCACAGCTGACATTGTACTCACTGGCAGATAAAATTTGCCAGTCAAATTTGGTCATCCTAAACTGGGAATAACAATATTAAAAACGGCCACTAAATATGTGCGAACGATACTTACTTAACTATTAGTTATTGGCTCTTGCAACTCTTGTATACTCATTAATACACTCGTTGCTAAACCAATCACCTACGAACTCAAATAACAGAATACAACACACATGACATAATTATAATAATATTATCATAATATAGGTACTTACATTTTCAATATTATCAACATGAAGATGAGAATTACTATTTTGTCCTGCTTTAATAATAAATTTGTCCATAATTATTTAAACAAATGAATATTGACAGACTGTAGTTGTCAGTTAGTACTTAGTAATGACAGTTGACAGAGTCACAGAGTGTTGCTTTCATTTTAAATTTAAAATACAAGACAGTAAGATAATACTATCACAGTATCACAGTATAGATTTAATCTATTCTGCAGTGGTACCATAGAGTAGTACTCTATGAGTGGTACTATCGTCTATCTTAAATCGTGATACCTTTTTTTTTTTTTTTTTTTTTTCATGTTACATCGCTGCATGAGGGCCGAACTGTTTTTTACATTGCTTAGCCCCCATGGAACATCGTTTATTTTAATAAAATTTACATTCATAGTTTCGGCTCGTATGAACTGTGATACACCTTCCTTAGCGATAGCTAGTATGTATCGTGTACCACAGGCTACGTCGTACAGCACTATCGCCTTTTCTTGACGATCGGCGGGGAGGTCTTCGAAGATGGGACCGTACAGAATGTTCGGAACATCGTCTGCTGTTGGGGGATGACCCAGGCGTTCCCTGAGGTCTGATCTTAGGCCTTCCCAGTTTTCGCAATCGAAGATGGTGTGCTCAGCCGTGTCTGACACGCAAGGGCAGTGCATGCAGCGTGGTCTAGCAGCCCTGCCCATTCGGTGTAGATAATGCTGGAAGCATCCGTGACCCGTTAACGCCTGAGTCATGTGGTAGGTCCACGGTATCTTGGGCGTCGTCCTATTCTCCCATCTTACGATGTTCGGTATAAGACGACGGGTTCAAGAGGCCTTCGTGGTACCGTTCCACTTCCTGTTCCATTCTGCAATGGTATTCTTCCTCTCTTCCCTCTTGATCCTCCATCTGGAGAGAGGAATGTCTCCCGGCTGGGGATCCTCTGACGCCCTCGCTTTGATTCTGGATCTCTCTTCAGCTACCAAGTCGACGGGTGGCATGCCAGCGAGGAGGAGAGCGGCTTCATCGGAGACCGTTCTGTAAGCCCTTATGGCTCTCAGAGCGGCGACCCTTTGCGGTCTTCTCAAAATGGTCCTTGCTTTGGCCGTGGTGTTGACCGTGGCAGACCAGACGGGAGCGGCGTACAGTAGTTGGCTCTCTGCTACGGATCCAAGGAGCCTCCTCTTCCATTGACAAGGCCCGCTGATGTTCGGCATCAATCTTGACAGCGCGGCCACAGAGGCGGCCGCCTTTTTTGCGACCGTCTCCGCGTGTTTCACGAATGAAAGGCGCGTGTCAAGAATGACCCCGAGGTACCTCAAGTGGCTGCTCAGTGCAATCGGGGACCCGCCTATGCTGAGGCGAGGAGGATTGTAGGCCCACCTCTTTGTCAGAATGACGGCCTCTGTCTTGTGATGAGCGAGCTGTAGCCCGCGGCTCGTCATCCATTCATCGATCCTCGCAAGAGTTGGATTAAGCAGCTCCTCGAGAGCCTCACCGGTCCTGGCTACTCCTACAACTGCAAGATCGTCTGCGAAGCCAATCAGCTGAACGCCCGGAGGGAATCAGCTGAACGCCCGGAGGGGTGATCGTGATACCTATGCGTATGTTTAATCACAGAACAATTTAATTTTGTTTTAATTCATGCCATAAGATTCTGAATATTTTTATGAAAAATAATTCAACATTTTTAAGATGGGTAACTAGATTCACACAAAATGTTCGTATTTAACCGTACGAATGTTCGTTTTATGTTATGTTCGTACACTAGTTGAAATGTTCGTATTAAAACAAACATGTTCGTACGCCTGGCAACACTGAACTGTGGGCTTCCACGTTCCCCTTCAACATTTTTGTTTACTCAATTTAAATCTTGATGATATATTTTTTATATAGATTTTTTAAACAAACCTGGTGCCAAACTAATTTTTTTTCTTACTCCTTAAGAACAATTGGCCTGCAGGCTCCAACGTTCCTCTTCAAAAGTTTTTTAATCAGTACCATATAAATGTCAAAATTTTTTTTCTAGCTCTTTAAAAACTATTTGCCTGTGGGCTCCCACGTTCCCCTTCAAATTTTTTTTTACTCAATTTAAATCTTGATGATATTTTTTGATAAATAATATAATATATTTTTAACATGTGTCATACTAATTTCTATCATTTTTTTTTGCTCCTTAAAAAGTATTTGCCTGCGGTCTCCCACGTTCCCCTTCAAAAGTTTTTTAATCAATTTCTTTGTAAATATTTTTAAATAGATTTTTAAACTTAACAATATAGTATACCATATCAATTTCTAAACCTTTTTTCTTTCTTCTTAAAAAGTTTCAGCTTTGGGCTCCCGTGTTCCTATTCAAATGGTTTTTTTTATCAATTTAAATATTGTTGATATTCTTTCATAGATTTGTATACATTAACGGCCTAGCTGGTGCTATATACATTTTTTTCTTAATTTTTTTTCTTGCTTATTAATAAATATTTGGCAGTGGGCTACCACGATCCCCTTAAATTTTTTTTCAATGAATTAAAATAGTTTTGTTATTTATAATATTTATAAACCAATTTTTAAAACATTAACAACCTGGTGCCATTTAAATTTTTTTTCTTACTCCTTAAAAAGTAATTGACTCTTTGCTCCCACATTCCTCTTCCAAATTCTTTTTATCAATTTTAATCTTATAGATATTTCTAAAACAATTATTTAGATATTGACAACCTGATAATATATACATTTTTATATAGATTTTTTAAACATTGACTGATGGCCTCTTAATAATCATTCTTTAATGTTTTTTTTTTCTGTACAAGAATATGGAGATTGCAGTTTGCATTCACGAGTGTGTGTTCCAAACGGACCGGGAAAATGATCTTTTTCAACTACCGCCCTCCTCTAGTATATATACAGCTGAAACTTGTGCTATTTATCATGCACTAAAAATCATCTCAACATTAAACTCAACAAACTGCAGCATCATCATCAGTGACTCTTTGAGTGCCCTCACAGCAATCTCAAATCCCTACCCAAGAAATGACCTCGTCCAACATATACAGAAATTGATATGTGAAATAAAGTACCCTAAATGTTTCATGTGGGTCCCTTCACATTTAGGGATACCCGGAAACGAAAAAGCAGACACGACAACCTACGAAGCCTCCTCATCTCCAACATCTATACGTTTGTATAGATACCAACACATCATCTTCATTCGAAAGTTTCAACATATTTCATCAGAAAATATTGGAAGAATGGCAAAATTCTCGGGAAAACATACCTCTTTCTTTCTAACAAATTGAGAAATGTAAAACTTTATATAAAAAAATTGAATTATCCTCCTGGTACAAAACGTAGAGAGGAAGTAATCATCACACGAGCCAAAATAGGCCACTCTCATCTAACACATGCCTATCTCGTCAAAAATGAACCAGCGACAATATGTGATACTTGTAAAGTAACTTTAACTATACCGTGTGTCCCAAAAATCAGGGGCCACTTTACCACTCATTACCATGTAAATATTTTTCAATTCTATTTGCGGGACATTAAACTAGACTAATGGATCGTAAATTTCTATGACTTACAATGTTTTTAACTCATGTATCTTGCGCATGCGCAATAAAACTTACATTTTTTTAAATGGCAACCAGTAATTTTAATATCATATTCGGGTTCATCGATTTTTTTCAAGCCATTTTGATACATCAACTTGTGCCCTAAACCCAAAATTGACTAAACTAGAGCTAAGTAGAATTTTAAAAATTTAAAAATTCAATTTAATTAATTTTTTTTCTAACTGTACCTACGTACTTATTTTTTTCTTCTAAGCACCGTGAAACAAACAATCAAAATTATTATTATTAAAGTAATTAACTATTTACTATTTATGAATTATTATCTTATTTTATTATTACGCATTATGAAATAACATAATTTAAACATGTATTTTCAAGAAACAAAATTTCTATTTTATTTTTTTTTAACATTACTATACATTTTTAATTACAATTTAATTTACAGAAATTACATACATAAACTATTCAATAAACTGTTCGAAAGTCCCTCCGTCGTGTAAAATGCATGCCTCAAATCGACGTAAACATTCACGATTAGTTGCTGCCAGTATTTGGTTTTCGTTTAGGAGGTAACATGCGTGTGTAATTTTATTCTTTAAATCTTGGATGTTGATTGGAGGATCAGCATACACAACATTTTTCAAGTGTCCCCACAAAAAAAAATCTAATGGTGTTAGATCTGGTGACCTTGGGGGCCACTCTACTGGTCCATGTGTTGAAATAAATTTTTCGCCAAATCTTACTCTTAAAAATTCTTGGACAATTCGGGCATTATGAGCAGGTGCCCCGTCTTGCTGATAATAAATATTTCTACGTATATCTAATGGTAAATCATCAAGGAGTAATTGCAAGTCATTATGCAAAAAATCTAAGTATCTTCTGCCCGTTAAAGTTCCGTCATAGAAATGGGGCCCAAGTAACTTACCACCAATCAAACCAACCCATACATTTGTACCCCAACATGTTTGGAAGTTTGTAGGAACAGCCCAGTGAGGATTTTCATTCGACCAATAACGATTATTTTGCTTATTTAATATTCCATTATTAGTAAACTTACTTTCATCAGTCCACAAAATATGATTAATTAATAATGGATCATCCTCAGACATCACCATAAACCAAGAAATAAAATTTAATCTTTTTTCTGGGTCTGTTATGCGTAAATGTTGGACTAAGTCTGGTTTGTAAGGGTGTAGTTTATTTTTTTTTAAATCTTATGAACTAAAGTTTTAGGTATGCCAACTTCATGTCCGACGTGTCTAACAGACGAACGTGGGTTAAGATGTACATACGCTAAAACTTGATTTTCAATAACTTCATTAACATGTTGATTTACCCGTGGTTGTTGTTGAACAGCATTTGTTCTATTAAATGAACCAGTTTCAATCAATGACTTTTCAAGTTTTTGAACGTAAGTACAATTGGGGTGATACCGATCTGGATATTGCTGAGCGTACATTCTTGTTGCTTCTCGTGCGTTTCTGTTACATTTTCCGTAGATCAATAGTAACTGTACTCTTTCACTATTATTCATGATTAATATTTTATTCTAACCAAATTCAAACTATAACTTTATAATACCTAAAGGTATTGACAATAGCGAACATAAAAAGTCGAACTACTAAGACCACAATGACACATGGCTCTGATAATGAGTTCCATAATACCTAATATAAAAATAGCTAATGACATTTTAGTGCCAATAAGTAGATAACAAAACTAGAAACACCAATGCTCATTATTATTTTAATAGATACTTAATTATAATTCTGATGGAAACAAAAATACACTTCTTCTTCTTCTTTTTTGGTTTCGGCCAATTGAGACCATATGCAATTTCATAATGCGTAATAATAAAATAAGATAATAATTCATAAATAGTAAATAGTTAATTATTTTAATAATAATAATTTTGATTGTTTGTTTCACGGTGCTTAGAAGAAAAAAATAAGTACGTAGGTACAGTTAGAAAAAAAATTAATTAAATTGAATTTTTAAATTTTTAAAATTCTACTTAGCTCTAGTTTAGTCAATTTTGGGTTTAGGGCACAAGTTGATGTATCAAAATGGCTTGAAAAAAATCGATGAACCCGAATATGATATTAAAATTACTGGTTGCCATTTAAAAAAATGTAAGTTTTATTGCGCATGCGCAAGATACATGAGTTAAAAACATTGTAAGTCATAGAAATTTACGATCCATTAGTCTAGTTTAATGTCCCGCAAATAGAATTGAAAAATATTTACATGGTAATGAGTGGTAAAGTGGCCCCTGATTTTTGGGACACACGGTAGATCATATTGTCATCACCTTCTCAAAATTCACTGAAGCTCGCACCAATATACTCAAAAATCCTCACTCTCTATATCAAGCTTTCAAAGATGAGAACACTATCAGCACATTCTTCCATAATATCAACCTAAGTAATTTACTATAAACAATGAACAAATGCTTGTACTATAACTAAATGTATAATTTTTCAATTTGTATACGTTTTGTATAAAAATGTTACTTTAATATATTCTATAAAGGTTTGGGACACAACGTCTAAAATCCAATTATACTGTCACAGTGTCACAGACTTGCTTCAGTTTTTAATTTAAAATCCGCATGGGCCACCTGTATGTTATAGCTCACTCAGTCACACGTACCTAACTCCAGTAGTGTAACTGCAGATGGGTGATGTTTTAATCACGGTTATAGTCTATAATATAGGTAGTACAACAGTATAGTATTTATACCAGTGATATTAATTATTTATTTTGTATTTTAAATTTGTAATTTGATTAGTGTTCTAATATGATTTATCCTAATATTAGTTCATTGCTTCACATTCTTGCTTCTTTGCCAATTAGTGTAGTACCTAACTGCCGAACGCAGCTTTTCCACTTTGCACAGGTAAAATACATCATTGACCATTGTAATCATTTTAGCTATTTATTTTTTGTTAAATTTCCCTAATGCTTTATATTAGTAGACTTTAATTCAGACTACAAACTACTACTTCAGTATTCTTCAGATAAGACTATATTATTTTTTAAGATAGTTATTAAACTTTTCAGTTATTCAGTTATTCTTATTAGGTATTTTCCATAAGATATTCACTACTTAAATTAATAATTATGTATATTTACTATTTATTTATTCATACAATATTTTATAAATTACTAACATTCGCTTTTGCTTTTACACAGTAGCATGTTGCTTTGTTTCGTTAGATTAAAAACTTGGCTGTGAAAGCGAACCATTTTTAAGGGGTTATATTTAGGCAATATTCGATAACCAATGTGATTTATGTGTGACTGTGTGTGTAGTATTTGATCATTAGTGTGAGTAAGTTCCCCGAACACTTTATGTAATTAAAGCGGCCCCTACACGTTCAATAATATTGAGTCAATAAAATTGTGTCAATATTTTGTTCAATATTAATTTCACCCAAACCTCTCAATATTATTGCACAATATTCAGTTGAATTCGTAGGCCAGGTCAGGTGTAGTACCGCTGTGTATGACCACTTGTGTTGTTTACGTTGTTTACGCTGTGTCAGTTGAAAAACATAATTTACCATCTGCTATAAATTATATTATAACTATATTATTATAGTTTTAAATATGTATCTTAACGATACCGAATTAATTTGCATCGCAGTAGCATTTGGATTGAACCAAAAATAACCCAAACAAAATAAAAGAAGACGTTGGATGAAAGAGTATGCCAATTTGTTCTTAATGCATTCATTTTTTTCTTAACGTCTTCCTTAGAGGCTTGTGGATATTTTTCTTTATATTTCGTTACTAACGTTTCATGGGAATCATTTTTTTTGTTACGATTGGAATAATCCTTACTTTTGACATTCCAAAGTGCCGGCAGATCTCGATACAAATTATTCAATTATAAACGAACGTTCTTCCATTTTAGTTGACATAATTCTTATTATGTCTTTAAGAATTATGTCAACTAATATTTTATGTCTATTATTATAGAAAAATGATATAGTGTATCAATAGAATGAAAAATATAAACCTGTAGCAACACGACGCAACACGTGTGGCCAGTGGCGTCGGAGAAGGGGGGGCAGAGGGGGCAATTGACCCCTCAGATATAATCCAAAGGGGCAAAAGCATACTATTGCCCCCCCCATACTACATTAAAATTAAAGGGTAACAATCGTAAATTACGTATACGTTTAATTTATACGTTTACTTATTCAAAATTGGTCACATTTTCTTGAATATGCGTAATAATATTATTATTATCGATTTATTATTATAATTTATAACAAAATACATACTAAACATATTGAGTAATTCTAATAAGCATTTTCTGTCGGAGTACTTTATCAAATTATAATGGGAAATTCCACGACTCACCAGTCCCGGATAGTGTACTCACAACATAATATTATCATACCTATGCTGAGCGTTCTTTTAGTGCTTTAAGAAGACTAAAAACATATTTGAGATCTACAATGACCCAAAAGAGATTAACTCATATGATGATATTACACGTTTATAAGTCTATGACAGCAAACATTGATTTGAAGTTAATTGCCAAAGAATTTGTTTCCAGAACTTCACAAAGGAAATCAACATTTGGAAATTTTTACTAATCTTGGCAGTAACAATTTAAAAAAAAAATATTTCCAAAGGTTAATTTCCTTTGTGAATTTTATTTTATTGTATTTATATATTGTTACTTTAGAATATAACTAAATATATAAAGTAGATACATTTTTTTATATTTCATTTTTATATTTATTTATATATTGTTACTTTAAAATATAAATTAAGGTGTTAAGTAGATACATTTTTTTATATCCCATTTATATATATATTGTTACTTTTGAATAGAACTTCAGGTATATAGTGAATATATTTCTTTTATATTTCATTTATTATATTTATTTATTTATTTATATTATAATATACTACCTATATCAATATTAAAAGAATAAAATATCGAGAAAGGATTTCTGATATTAATCACAAATAAAATATATGTATTATAATTGTTATTAGGTTTTTATGTTTTGCCCCCCCCTCGTGAAAAATAGTTCCTGCGCCACTGCGTGTGGCTTCACAACCGATACGATAGGATACTAAATTTTGCACAATATCATATTCAAACGTTCAATAATATTGTGTATTGTACAAAAAATTTCCAACCCAGTTTGATTTCTTCAATATATTGTACAATCCTTCAATATCTATACTAGACTGTCAATAATATTGCGCAATATCGATTATTGTGCAATATTATTGATCGTGTAGGGACCGCTTAAAGATAAACTACGGCAAAGATTCTTGGAAATCAGTTACGTACATACGCGCGGTCACACGTCACTACATTATGGGATCAAAAAAGTTTCAACATAAGTCACAAAAAGCAGAAGAAAAATTCCCCTAGTACCAAAAGCCCGATTTTTATTTTAAAAACATATTTGAATTCCTTATTATATTTGCTAGGTTATGTAGGAAATGGATTTTCGATTTTTTATATCGTTTAATAATTGTAATAATACCATATTAATTATTTTTTTCTCAAAATTCATCTTAACTTTAATGTTACTAAAAAAACCCCGAAAATCCATTTCCATAATCTAAAAAAGAGAACAAGGAATTCAAATATCTTTTCGAAATTAAAATCGGACTTTTGGTACTGGGTGAATTTTTCTTCCGCTTATTGGTCTAAATGCACGAAAAAACTACGAAAAAACGACCAGCTTTCAACAGCATTAAAACAAAGATGGACTGGTTTGGCTTTATTAAATATTCATAGAGATATTGAAGTGGCATCAAATCAATCATAGATCAATTTTGAAAAGACACAAGATACAAAAAATTAAAATTAAACACCTCATTGGAAGATCAATTCATTTATTGCTCAGAATCTAAAATTTAGACGTTGACTGAGTAGTGAGTATGTCTTTTTGCAGTTTTCACCCAGTGCAAATAATAAAAATAAAAACAAGTCTTCTAAAAAATAATAAAGAAACAGCTCTTAACGCAAATGTATACATATTTTAAAATATGATATGATTGGGTATCAGCTAGCTTGGAAACAATTTTTGTTGAATATTATTATTATACTATTTAACATGTAAATACATTTATTAAAAAATCACCAAAGTCACTTACAAAAATATTCCATTCACATAACATTCATTGGACATTTCCAACAATAAAAAAAAGTTAACGTGCATATCAAATACATTCCAATAATATTATTACATAAAAAAGGGTAGGGGGAAATCAATAATAATTTAATAATTACAAAATAAACATTGAACTATTAATGTACTAATTTAAATAAATCTTAATTTTAAAAATAATAATGAAATTATAATCAGGTGGTTTTAGGCTGAATGCTAATATAGGAAAAATTAAAACAACAATGATATGTAAATTCTTCAACACTTGATTGAACTGTTAGGTAACTGAAGTGCATTCATTGATTTCACAAGATTGTCAGACTGAAATAAACATTTTAAAATTACCTTTACATAAGCAAACAAAAAAATTTATAAATATAACATACAATTTCATCATCTTCTTCGTCTTCGTCATAATCATCTTCAACTTCAAATGCTAATTTTCCAGCATAACTCTCAATGTTTGGATCGACTTTGTCTAATAAACATTCAATTAGATTAGCTCTATTTAGAGCTACAGCAAAGTGTAATGCCGTATAACCACTTTTATAGTCCTAAAAATCAATAATTAAATTGTTAGTTATTTATATATTTTTTTTCAGTACTGTTTGACTTTACGTTATGATTAATAATTATTAATCGCCATCAAATATACTACAATAAATAACATTTTCACATTCGATGTAAAATAATTCATAGTTTTATAATATATTGTAATGTATAAAAATTATTTAATAAATATGAAAAAATATTATTATACTACCCAATTTAAAATTATTATGTTGATAGCCACTAAATGGAATTATTAATTGTTGACAATATTAGGTCAATATTTCAGTTATCATACACAGATATGTTTCATGTATATTCCGTGGGACATATCTACCCTGTACTCACTACTTAATAACTATAAACTTTTAAATATTTTTTTAACAGAAACCAAAATACAAAAATTATATTTGTGCCAACCAACATACATCTTCAAAATTAATATTTATAATTTAAATATTACATTATTCTTTTAAAACACAATATTTTACACAGTTAAACACTATCATCATTTTTGTTATTACAGATTTATTTTAACACGTACATTTTTATAAACAATACTACAAGTTATAAATACCTACATATTATTAAAATATTAATACTGCAAACTCTATAAACTACAAATTATTAGTGCATTTGAAACTTAAATAATTTGTAATATATAAGTTAAATACTATATTATGACAAAAATCATTGGAAATAAAATTTTTTTTAACTTACTGTGATATTCACATTTTTTGAACTATTAACAATAAATCTAAGTAGATTTAGATGGTTAGCAATCGTTGCAATATGAATACATGCCAAACCTGGAAAAAAAATATAAATTTAAAAGATTTAAAAAGAATCACAAAATGCTAATATATTAAATGAATAAACATAATAAATATAAATATATCAGTGTTTTGTCGTAAATCATGACTGGAAAATTAAAATAAAATTTTTAACTCTAGTAAATCAAGAATACTCATTAGTCATTAGCCGTCTATAATCTACCAATAAATTTGATTGGCTTATTTTAATTGAATAAACATATTATGTCACACACTACCAGTAGTGTGCCCAGACATTTTAAATGGGAAGAAGGGATGTTTTCAACAATAATTCCCTGCAAGGTACTGCTTTTACCGTTAATCGAGTAGGGGTTAATCCTATTGGGGGAGAGGATATTCCTTATCATCAAATATATTGTTACGTGCCTCTACAATAATAATTTAACTATGTGAACAATAAATAATACTGAAACTAAATTAAAGTTACACTAAATATGAAATTAAATTATAAAATCAATCAATTTCTTTTTAAAAATTGAATTTAATATTTTTAAATTAGGTGTTGTATAGAGCTGTCTTACAGCTCCTGTAATTTGCTACCTGAAATCTTCCTCAAAGTTGATAATCAGAGCATTTTTTAAAAAAGTATCTTCAGACAAAAAAATAAAAAAACACAGATTGTCAAATCAATATCTAAAAATATATATATTATATTATGATCTTTTAATATATTTTAATTAAAAGAAATTTGAAAATTACTAGCTATAAAATGATAAATCACTAACTTTAATAAAATAATTCACAAATTTCATTATTTTTAGTCTAAGTATGATCATACTTAAATTCATTCCATACATTTATTACATGACATCATTATGCGAATCACTGTCAAATCTATACACTCAACAGGATGGGGGGGCAATCAAGGACAGTGTATTATATAAGATCTTTTAAATGAATGCTTACTGTCCATAAAGTAGGTATTTCCTTCTTTCTTGTAAAACTTATTTAACTTATTTAATAAATGTTAATATATCATTAATATAATATTAATAATTTTATAAATTAAATAAAAACATAAAAGGTCAAACTATAATGATGAAGATCTGTTTTTTTGATAAAACGTGTTATAACAAAATATCCAAAATCATACATTTATCATTTAAGTATCTTAAAATATTATTTATCTCTACAAAACATTATATACATGTGTGAAAAATAAAAACATATATTTTATTAAATAATTTTATTTAGTATTCAAACCTAAATTATAAACTGTCATTAAATATACTATCTGATGTATAGTATATTGGACATAAGCCAGTAGGAAAGCTTTTTAAACATAAAAAAAACTATAAATAATATATCAAACCATAATAACTTTAAAATAAAATTATATACACAGTAAAAAAGTATTTATTTAATTCATAAAATTTCAATATAAATGCATGATTTTTTTTTCAATAGGTAATTAAATAGTATAAAAAAAAAATTTCGATCACAAAATATTTTTGATACTATTCCTAATAGAGGGTAAACCACTAGTAATTTATTCGTTTTGTATGATTAAAAGTTCCAAAATTACCAACATTATAGGTTCAAATAAAAGGAATAAATATTAACCTATAATTTTTTTTTTTAATTATAAATTATCATTCAGATACTTTTCAGACCTTTTCTCAAATTCAAAATAGTTATTTATATATTTAATATAAATTACATACGTACCATCATAATTAATAGTATCGAATATTTTAGGCAGTAATACGTAACTAGCTAATATTCTCAGGCAATCTAGTTTTCCATCATAACATGCCAAATGAACAGCTGTATTGCCATTACAATCTAATATTTCTGCATTGGCATTAGCCATCATTAGGTATTTTACAATTTCACATTGATTTGTCATAACAGCCAAATGAAGAGCACTCTAAAAACCAAAATTGAGTTATTAATCATTGCGAGTCCATCAAAAAATATTATGTTATAATAGGCACAATGTAAGTATCAAAATAAAATAAAATAATTCACTCACAAATAATAATTACATAGATTTAATTAATTAAAATATATATTTTTCCAATCGTAAGCAAATTATTAAGTTTTGTATAATATAGTATTTTTACTGGGTTAAATTAAAGTTACAAAATATAGAGGTATGTAAATTAGTTAGCCAATCGTGGTTTAAAATATTAAATTCACTTATAAAATCAAAGGTAAGTGATTTTGTTCTAGTTTGATACTAATGGGGTAAAATAAAATAATTTTGCATAATAGGTACCTTCAACTGATAAGAGTATAGACTGGCCTTCAATTTTAATAGTTTATCCATAAAACATTATTATAATTTCCTAGTATTTTCAATTTATTTATTTATAGCTGGTATATCAATCAACATGTAGTAATAAGTAATAACATTACATAGTAACAAATTTGGCCAGTGAAATTGTTGTGACCAGTTGCAATATATAAATATTTTTTGCATAAGTCAAACGTTACAAACAAATGGAATGAAGTATTTTCAATGGTATAAAACTAAAACAGATTTTTGAATAGACAAGTAGTGATGTTTGTAGCTGAACTGTGGACAACCATCTTAAAGCTAGTTTAAAATTTAACATTAAATATTTAGTTGAAACTTCCAGTGGCAGGCACGTACGTCGTACACCCAGATAGGTTTTTATAATTTTTAAATTTATAGAATCTTGCAAGTAAAAAAATATACAGGTAGCTAATATATTTTAGTAATTTACAATTGTCCTTAAATTTGAAATAAATATATATAATAGTATTATATACTTACTTGGCCATCATCATTTCGTATATCTAAAAGTTTTGAATCTGGACAAATATCAATTAACCGTTTTGATACTTGGATATATCCATGAAGAATTGCAAGATGAAGTTGCCTAAAAAATAATTAAACAAATGTTCAGATGCATGTATGAATATTAATATAAATAGACAATAGTACTTAAAAAGTAACAGTCCAGCAAATAATCAATGAAGCATACGTTTGGTACACTATGATGATATTATATAGGTTATTATCAGATCTTGGAAGCATTGGCCATGTGGAGACTTAAATTTAGTTAGACTTCCACATGATGCGAGATCTATTGGGACATAGTTGCTTTGGTTCATAAATTGCTAAGACAGGAAAGTAAAAGTTTGCTGGATTCATGCAATAGTGTAACTAGACGGATTATTTATTCAATGTCTATTTTGTAGAGGAAATACTAAAAGATCCAGCTTTGTGGATGGAGGTAGTTGCCTTTTATAGAAATTTGAACAAGATTAAGCAGGGAACAGAATAATCAAGAAAGATATGGCGGACATTTTTAAACAGTTTAAGGTAGTTAAGTGTGTTTGAATGTAGACTAAAGGTCACAATTTACTAGGGAGGTTAGAGGCCACATTTAACAATAAATGATGCATAGGACCAGATGAATTGCCACAACAGGTGTCAACTAAACCTGTGCAATACTATTAAATAATAATAAAAAAAAGTTACACTATTAGACTGATTTACCGCAAGCATTTATTTAGATTTCAATATTAATTTAGAGTTTTACAGATTTTTTCAGTAGCGTTATTAGGGGGAGGGTCAGGAGTATGCATTTGCCTGACCATAGATTTAATAGTAGCTTTGGGCCGGCTTCCTGTTCTAAATGGGCTGGCTACCAGGTCAACATTACCAGCCCTAGAGCCAATACGGGCTGTGATACAACATATAAATTGTTACAAATCAAAAATGATTTATCAGTAACCTACATTAAGACTAGTACAAATTGTACAAAGTATGTCAAGATAAAGAATATACTGTATATTATTAATTAGTATTAGTATCACAGTTTAAGATAATATACAGGTTACTAAACACTAAATAGAAATTGGTCTCCAGAGTGATGTGCACAGTTTATCATCAAAAATCAGAGGTACAGCATAAGAAAAATCACAACTATACCTAGCATTTTCAGTTTATATAATTTTTAATATATTATAATGATAGTTGAAGACCTAGCGTACACCTTTTTTTTAATATGTTCTTAAAAGTTGTATATACTTAATGGACCAGTCATTATGCCCTACCCTAGCAAATATTGAAATTACGCCCCTGGATTTTTAGGTGACTCATGACTCACAACACATAATTAGTAATGGCGCAGAAATCCTAAAATAATGGTAGACAAAGTATACCTAACAAAAAAGGTTCCAATATCTTATTTAGGACTTTTTTAAAGTGGTGTTATCAAAACATATATGCCCACCC